>WARS01000014.1:1086191-1096191 GCA_008933995.1 Datnioides undecimradiatus
GTGTGTGTGTGTGTGTGTGAGAGAGAGAGAGAGAGAAAGAGAGAGAGAGAGAGAGAGAGAGAGAGAGAGAGAGAGAGAGAGAGAGAGAGAGAGGGCTGAGCACACATTTGAAACAAGTCCAGTTTGCACAGTGCACAGAGAGAGTTCGGCTCATTGGCCAGCCCTGTACTCGCCGTGGGAGACAGTCCTGGGACGTCTGATTGGGTCTGGGAGAGCAAACAATGAGGATGATGGGAATAGCCAATGTGAGGGTCAAAGGTTAGCTGGGTGGATTACTCGTATGAGCTGTCACTTTCCTCAGTGTACCCTGAGTACGTATTTCTCACACACACACAGAACACACGTAAATATACACACACAGGCCTTAATGCAAGTGAACAGCAATCATTTATTAATACATTATTTCTGGCTTTTTCCCCAAGTGTATGTGTGAGAGAGAGAGAGAGATAGTGCTGAGGTAGCACTGCATGTACACTCTGTCCGGGTTAGCAGGCCTTCATGTAGCCTGTGTAGGACACTGGTTTTACCCATGGACCCTCTCTGCTTATAGGCTCTGTGGAAAGCCACAGCTCATATTTATTTATACCCCTGATACACAAACAGATAGCAGAACTGAGGGCTGTTATACCACAGATAAACAGGTATATGAGGTATATATGTATTTATGAGCTCACAGTCAGTGTGGCTTCATAAAGGGATGTGGACAGGCTGCAGTGTTTTATGGACGCGCTTCTCAGTGATCGGTCAGCTTTTACATACTACAGGGATTTAAACAGAAAGCAGGAAACCGATCATAATGACTCCACGGGTGCTGATTGTATTTGTACTGATGGTGTGTGGCATGCGTGTGTGTACTGTAGATGTGCTTCTGTCGGCGGAGCTGCCAAGCTCCCATCCCCCTCTGAGAGCAGCGGAGGATAGCTGTTTCTGTGCTGTTTACAGTGTAAACGGGCAGGAGCTGAGCATGGCTTTCATTATTGTGGCAGGCTCCCAGAACCACTGCTGCTCCATCTCACACATTAATATATAGGTTTCTCTCAAAGGACAATTGTGACTCATTGCAATTTGGCTCTTATCTTTATATTTGGATCATTGTTTCTATCAATTATTGTTAGAAAATAAAGGCTAGAAATGTTACTTAGATGCAGAGCCTAAAGTGAGTATTCCTGACATTCCTGTTAAAATCCATCAGGTCGAAGCTGAACCCAAAAGTTTCATAGTTAACTATTAATTTGTCAATCAACTGGGGTTTATTTAAAGCCTGTTTGATTTAATGTTTGGCCTGAATACCCTGCAATTTACTGACATCACTCATCAGATCTATGGAGAATTTCTGCTGCTGTATGTAAAGCCAAAATACAAAAACCTGTATTTCGATTCCACGAGCATAGTTTCAAACCAAACATGCAGTTTGTTGCATGAAGTGTGATTAAAATGTTTTCAGATGATGGCTGCTGTTCCTAAACTCGGCAGGGCTCAGTAAATAGGAAGTAGCAGCTGCTAGTTAGAACTGCTCCATCAATTCACCCCCCAGAGTCAAAGTGTCAGTGTCATGTTCTTCCGCACTGTGCGTAGCTGCTGAGGGACAGTGTGAGAAGCAAACAACCTGAACTCTGGCACAGCGGGACTGGGATGCTCTATCATGAGAACGCAGCAGCTCACAATGCCCTAAGAACACACAGGTTTTGTGCGCCTAAAACCCACATTACTTCATCCTTTTCCCCAAAATGAAGTTCAAACTGAAGGGTCACTGTTTTGCCTCAATTAAAGACATCCAGTGTGCTCCATGGCACATTTACAGAACAGGACTTTCAAGGTGTGTTTAAACTGTAGCAAGAGCATTGTGAATGGTGTATCGGTGCACAAGGTGACTACTTCGAACGAGAATGGTGGACATATTTGGATCAGATATAGTTTTGGTTTTCTGGAGGAGAGCTCTGATTTGATTGCACCTCAAAATCGCATTTGTCTCAATTTAAACTCAGATAGTTTAACCTCACCTAACCCCTTCTGTGTGGTGGCACCAATTTATATGTTAATTGAAGCAGAAAACATGGATTATTTCAAGTCTTGTTTTCAGCAGGAGTGTCATAGACACTCTGTTGTTTGTTTTGTTTGTTGAAGTTATCACAGCTCACTGAAGCTCCAGTCACATTATCAAATATGTTTGCAACAGAGTGGCTGCAGGGGGAAACTGCCCTTCATTTTGTTGTTTTTGGCATTCTGAGCTTGAAATTATTAGTACAACTGTTGCAACAGGAAGCTTTTGAGGAAGTGGACCCAAATTCTAAATATAATTGCCTTTCTCATTGCTGGACACTGAAGTGAACAATATTTGCTTCCTGTGTGTTAGTGTGAGAATAGAGAAAAGCAGGCCTTCAGTGTTTTACCTTCAATCCTTACTGCTATTTGTCAAATGGTAAAGCGTCTGGTGTCTGCTTCTGCTCCACCGTTTGTAGTTTGTGGAGAAAGACAGTGGTAAACTTAAGGAGAGACTGGAAAGCCAAGATGCAGCTTAGGAGAGCCAGAGGCATATGCTCTGTGTCTCTATTTCACAACCTCGTCTTCCTCAGTGGGGGGGCTGATGATTACATACTCGACTGTCTACTTCTGTGCGTGATTCTGCACACCTTCCACTTCCTACCCTGCAGGCACAGACGTTTGCTATCTATAGAAAGATGGCTTGCTCTTTAATTCAGGCTCAGAGGAGACTGCTACAAATGACAATAATAAAAGATTCACAGAGCAATCGTTTGCTTCCTTCTCTGGTTAGCCATTCAAAATTCCTGTGAAGGATATGGAAGCATTTTATGGTGCACAATAAGAGGCCCGATACTCCATCTGTCACATGTAATTCCCAGTGCATTGTCAATCTGTCCATGAGCAAATATCCAGGTATAAATAGAAAGAGTCTTATCTCCTACAAGATGTGGTTATGAGTGAGGAGGGGGACCATAAAGTGGGGATTTAATAGGCAGAGACTGTATTCTTTTAATGTACCTGCTGCTGCAGAGGCCCACATTCATCAGATGCTCTTTAAATTCTCTCACACAATGACAGGAAATGGCTCATTCAAGCTTACAGAGTATCCATATAAAATCAAATTATTGAATATAATGCTCTCCTTCTCTCGTGCTCTGTCTCTATCTGCCTCTCTCTCTCTCTCTCTCTCTCTCTCTCTCTCTCTCTCGTTTGCACACACTCGCTGCTCTCTCCTCCCAAATTCTACTCCCTCTTGTCTTCATGAGCAGGCTTTTTGAAGATTTTTCAGATTTGGTTCCCATCAGGAAATGTGTCAGGCAGAACAATTGAAATATTCTTTCTATTTGCATCGGAGGAAAAAACTGATAGGAGGGCGGTAATTTGCTTCTCCATATAAAGGAGGATCATTTTAGGATCTTTCGGATGTGTCGCCCATTTGCACTTTGAGTGCAAGAATGAGGCGCGGCGACAGAGAAAGTGAGAATCTTTTATCTATTTTTGGATGTAAAACATTGTTCAGTAAAATTGCAACACAGCAACAGCTTGAGGGCACTCATATCTTGATGCCAGCTCACATCTGATCCACACCACTCCATACAGACAGCGATTTATACAGTGAAATATGTTCTGTATGGATACAAGGCCGTATTACTCAGTGACCTCTGTAAGGTATCACAACCTTGTTACGACAGTCAAGACTATTGTGTTGCAATAGTGTCCTCTTTCACTCTCGCTTACCAACTATTCCTCTGTCCATAAGTCTGTCCCACATTCAAATAGGTCACGATAGGGGAACATCCAGCCGACATTCACATACCAGGATCCTGAAACTGAAGCTGCTACACAGAATTCAGTCATTATTAATTTCATCATAGACTGCGGTGTTTTAACGACTATGTCTCAAAGGCCTACTCAACCAATATGTCGTATTTTTGTAATGAACTGTTTTTACGCTCAAGCTGTTTCACCTTTATTTCATCACAATTCGCTTCATTCTCATGCAGCTCCGAGCGGGTCCTCTCATGTCTGTTTTTTACATTTCACACTGTGACAATTGTGTCCATAACCTTATTTGGTATGCATACCAACATCTTGGAGCACACTTTATTTACCAGAACCTGCCTAGGTCTGACTTGTAGTGATGAGCAGGGTCACAACTCTGGCATCATCAGCTGATGCACCTCACCTGTGAACACCAGCCTGAACTCTGATTGGTCAGATTGAAAGACCATTGACCAATCACCTACATTAACATTCTTAAGTAGGTAGAGAGTGTTTTATTTGTGCTTCGTTTGCAAGTCCACTGCACTGATAATCTGTGTGTGAATATATCAGAGGATCAAAGTTGAAAGTAAGTCTGCGTGAACTGTTGCATAAGCTCTTTACAGTGTTCAGATCATTTGAATATTTCAATGTTTGCTTGTCTTTCTCTTCTAATTAAGCCTGGATCATTCCTGTTTCTTCCTCTGATGGACGCAGCAACGAAGTAAGTGTCTCTACCATGCACACACACACACACACACAGATGGTTTCTGTACTGGGTGAAAGTATTGAAGTATTTTTTGTAGATAAAGTTTTAAAGAGTTTATTTTAAAGTAAGAATTCCTGGGGTGAGTTTTTTTTTTTTTTTTTTAGCACAATCACTTTTGTTTTGAATGTGCATTTTCATCACATCTCTTTTGTTTTGTCCTTGTCGGATGTTGTTGTTTTTCCCCTCTTGGTATCGGAGACATAACAAGTCCACACCTGACACAGTCCCACCTTTTGGCATTAAATTATCGTATGAATAAGTTATCCAAAGAAAATTCGTAAACATGGCTTGATCTATTGTGATTACATTTATTTATCTTTGCATAATAATAATATTTTCATCACTTGAGTGTCTTGTAAACATTAAACCCCCAGAAAAGTTCTGAAGGCCCTGAGGAATTCCTGATAATCATGAAACCAAGCTATGGTTGCTGAGGCAGCTTGTGGCATTAATCTGTACCTGAGCTCCTCCACATCCTTTCTTTCTCAACACACCAAACCTGTTTCAACACATGCGGAGAGGTGTCCTCTTACGTTGGTTTGTGTAATTGCTTTCTGTGTTTCATAAGAGGCCTCATTAAAGGAGATGCAACTCCCAGTCTTGCACACCCTTAATGACTATTCCCCTGGATCTTATTAGGCCTCGTATTCAGGAAATCAATTAGGACCCTGAGAAAGATTACAGAGGCTTCTTACCCTGATCAGGCAGCAGTTAAAGATGAGACGTGTAGTCATTATTTAACCATTAGATCTACATCGAGGCGGGCAAGGAGTACAGGACGTGACAAGCCAGCCCCGACGAGCACAGACAGAGTGGGAATAATGATGGAAGACGGGCAGAGAAGAGGGAGGAAGGCTACAGAGGCCTGTCAGAGGGAGGAAAATCTGAATTGGCCTATTGAGGAGAGCTGGAGGGAAGCAGGAAAAAGGGAGATGAGGAAGGACAGAGAAAAAGGCATATGCCTTTGTGGGCCAGGTCTCTCTCTAAAGGTTCCTGTCACATTAGAGGAGCTCCACTGTCTCTTGCACCTCCTCTCTAAAGGTGCATCTCGTTTGAATGAGCTATCATTTTAGACTGTTTGACTTCTTAAACCAAGATTCATAGCTTTTATATCCAAGAAACCAAATTCAATGGAGCACATCTCAGTGTGTGTGCAGTATGAAAATGTGTCCAGAGCTTTTCTAAAGGGCTGTGATGTGATTTGGCCTGTCTCCTATCCATAGTATTTTACAGACAAAAGAGGAGCCCACGCCAGCCTCCTCCGCCTTCCTCTCCCTCCCCTCCCTCCATCCCGCACTGCCGGTAGTCATTTCTCAACTATCCATTAACTGCACCAAATAGATGCCTGGAGGAGGAGAGGAAAAGGTCCTCACTCTGTTAAAGGGATTTTCTGAGAGCTGGAAGGACGTGGAGAGAGGCAGAGAGGCAGAGTGAGGTAACAATGAATGGGTGGTGGAGGAGAGGGTGAGGGAATGAGGGAGATGGGGGAGGAAGAAATGGTTTTAAAAATGGTAGATTGGAGGGAAACAGGAGGAGGTGGATGGATGGCTTTTGGCTTGGTGAAAACACAATGTAGAAAATATCCTGTGACCTACTTTTGAACATGTCTGTCATTATATTCCTCTTGGCCATTTCCCTGTTGCTGGTCACTCATTAACTCTCTGTATAGTCCCTCATTCACAGTGCGTGAGATAGGGCCATCAGTGAGAGGACCGAGCTCTGCGCTATCTGAACGAAATATGCTGTTGCTATTCTTCCACAGCAGATTACATTGGCAATATTGTATTTCAAGCTGGCCTCTGTGCCAGCAGCCTCAGCCAGACAAGGATTTTTTGTGTTTTTACAAAGAAAGAGTCTTCTAATATATTCCCTTTTTTTTTTTTTTCTGAAAAGCTAAAACATAACACTGGGGCTGCTGCCCACATTTTAAGCTAAATGGGTTTTAGCTACCATCTTGGAAATTAAATTTTAGGTAATCATTTTAACCAACATAAAGCAACAGTTGTCTTATCATTCAACAACTACTTTTTTTTTACCGTTGAATCAGGTTCAGCTTTAAGAAGCTGAAGGCCACCAAAATAAGTGTTGGCTTTTCTTGGATGAATGATGTAATTATAATAGTAATAATAATATGATGCTGACAATGATGATAAAGGTGATATTAATGAGAAAAATAAGCTTTAATTTTTCTGCCTGGCTCAGTAGTGGATACACATTCAGTGTATATAGCAAAAAATACATTTACAAACAAAATTATATATATTGTTATTTTCAATAAGGCAGAAATAGCAATAATATGATTTCAGTTGCTCCTCTAAGTATCTGTTATAAATGTGTTATTTTCCCTGTTTAAGTTAAACTCAGACATACATTAGAGCCAAAACGTATTTGAACCAACAGAATGATGTGGACACATGAACACAACACAGGGACACTCTTCCTGTTTGTGATTGCTCCTACAACTGCCTCCGCTCTTCAGCTACATTTTAACCACAATGTTTTGGATTTTGGATGGAGATTTTTACTGCACTTAAGAAAATTTGTGTTTGGCCACTGATGTTTGCCCTGAGGCCTGTCTCGCAGTCTGTGTTATTAAAATACAGTCCAATGGGGTTAACAGTGGTTGAGGTAAGGGCTGTGTGCAGGTGGTTTTACAAACCTGTAAAAAGAGTTTCTTTATGTACCTGCTCTGCACACTGTTATGTGCAAGAGAGGGTTTTCTTTCTTTTAACTGATAGCCCCAGACCAAAAGTAAACAAATGTTTGTGGACAGGGCAGTAGGTCATTCAAGGGCAAGTTGATAAACCACAAACAATGTTACTAGTTTTTCTTGACATTTACTTTAACATCCCACTTTATAAATTATAAGTTGTTGTTTTTTTTTTAAAGCTCTGTGCTTTGGCTCTTTCTTACTGTCTTACCTTGAAAGAGGGCTGCCATACTGTACAAATAGCCGACACCATTTCTCTCACTTGTCTCTGTCTTGTTGTGAGTGCATTACTGACCTGAAATGTTGAGGTGTGATGCGCTGGTCAGGGAGCCCTCATGGTCCAGGGAAACAAAAATACAGTAAAAATGCTCTCCCTGAAGCACAGAGTGAATTTATAGATCACTCATGCATCAGAAACTGGGCCGTATGTACGCACACACCACACTGCACAGCACTCTGGGTAATCTTCGCAGCTCAGTCTGCTGTCACCCCTGGGACTAGGCAGGGGTTCAACATCTAATACTGTCTAATGGAAGACACACACCTACACACACACTCATTCACACAAGCAATAATGTACAAATACACTCTTTAAAGCAGGTCAGGAGTGAGACCATCACACTGTGCATCACCTGATTCCCATCAGCACAACATAAAGTCCCAGTCTGATGCGGTAGAAATAGATTGTCAGACTGCTAGTTAACTGTGAGACCACAGCCCGCAGCATCTGGGTGCTTGACGGCAGGGCTTTCTGCTGGTGGGCTGCCAGAGCCAGAAGGCTGGGAATGGCCTGGATCTAGATGTAGATCTGGGTCCAGACCCCAGACACAGTCAGTCCGTCTGGCCCCCAGTGCTTTCAGCCTCTTCTAACCTCTCAGACTGAGGTAATGGATGGGCTAAATGCTTTTAGGTCTCCTTAGTGTTTTTAGTTTTTGTCTGTTTTTCCCTCAATAATGTTAAAAAACTGTTCCTCTAGCTAAGCTTCCTGAAAACCTGTTCTTTTGCAAGCCTCACTTTTTACGAATGCATTAATGACACATTGGTTATGGAACAGTTAAATGCTTTACAATTTGCCCATCAAGTGAGTATGAATATGTAATGAGCAGCAACAGGGTATATTAACCCAAAACGATGGGTTCAAGTTTGGCCTCTGGCAGACAAGGTTGCTATGACAACATGGTATTTGCAAAAGAGAAGGCATTATCCAGAAACAAGGAATGAAACACAAACAAAAAGATTAAGATGAGGGAACAATGAAATGCAGAAAGGCAGATAATCTCAAAGTGAAGTCCAGTGTGGGTGTGGGTGTGGAGTTAAACCACAGCTGGACATTTTTATTGTTTGTTTTTTTTTTTTTATCCAGGCATAATGATGACTTATCAGATACGACAGCAGGCGAGGAAGGGAGTAAAACAGAGATGCAGGTGAGTGTTGTAAACCACCAAGATCTTTGTCTGCACCATGTATCCCCCACATAATTAAAATCTAACACACGTGAAGCTGAGAGATATTGACCTGCTCTGCAACAGGACCTCATGGGCCTCAATGAGATAGGAACCCCCCGCCCACCCCTATTTCTCCTCTGACTTTTATTCTCATACATTCAGCCTCACATCTTTTGTCTAGAGACATCGCTGCTTCTCCTGCACAGATGTCTTTCCATCGCCCACGTATGATCATTTTCCCTTCTCCTTCCTCCCGAGTGGCCTTTAACCCCACACCTCCTCCCTGCCAGAGCAACACTCATTACAGCCATAGCTTTCCAGACAAACACATACTTTGGAGCTTTTGACTTCCCATCCCCTGTCTCAAATTATCTGCATTGGTATAAAACTACTTTAAAATTAAAATTCATGTTTAACATTCAGTTCTGTAACAAGCAGTGTGTTGCTTACTTGTGGATACACGTCATCTGACTTCAACCCCGCAGGCTTAGCCTTAAGGTGGCTCAACATGACCATAAAAGTTGCTTTGAACAAGGAAATTTATAAATGTATGATATTGATAGAGACAATTGCAGATGTGCTCACTGTGAACAATTTGTCAATACATAATTAGGGCTGCATTACATTTTTTTGGAAATGTATTTAATTGCATATGAGTGTTAGTCAAAGCAGACATACAAAATGCCTGTTGCTAATCAGATAATTGGATTTTTAATTGGATCCACCTGACTGGAGGAAAATACAGCATATTCATGAGTTTTGTCTGCCTCCTTGGTCCTTGTGTCATGGACATCACTGAAATGTTCACTCCATCTCAAGTTGTGATAATAGGTGTCTTTTGACTGTCTTTGTACGGTGAGTCAAAAATTGTCTCTCACTGAAATTGCTGGTCATACATGTGTCCCCATCTCTGCATACATATTGTGTTTGATCATCATTGGGCTCCTCTACTCTTCTCCTCATTCTCCGTGCTACTCTTTACTTTCTTAACAGCCTCTCAGTCATCTGGCCTTTGTGGATCCAGCCCGTTGCAGCTGATCGCTTCACTGTTAGGAAATCTAATAAGCAGTGCTTAAGTGCTTAATGACTTTGGGCTATTTACACGTACATGTCAGCTTTAGCATGTGGGCTAATTCATCAACTGTCATACTGGCACCTCCATAGACTGCACCCCCTGCAGCTAGCTATTATAATGCTAATGTTATGGATTGAGATTGCACTGCCATTTTATTTTGGTCAGCTCAAGCACTCCCATAGTAATGCCACTGCAGACAGAGACACTGTACTGCTGTAGCAGCTCAACTTAAAAGCCAAAACAGCATTGACGGGGGA